>CAAKHF010000041.1:15839-30886 GCA_901007745.1 Hippocampus kuda
TTGGGGGGCTCGGCGGCGTCCTGGTCGGGGAGGCTCGCGAAGAACTCCTCGAGGGCGGGGATCAGTTCGGGGACGGCGGCCGGGAAGGACAGGACCGTGTCGACGTACTGGGTGAGGTCGTCGAGGCGCACGGGGGTCGGCTCGAGGGTCCAACTCTCCCGTTCGACGAGCACGCGCCACCAGCGGACCTTGTCGCGGTGGTAGTCCTGGAGCGCGGCCTTGGTGTTCGTAGCGCCGCTGATGTCCAGGGCCTCCAGGGCCAGGCGGATGTCGGAGACCTGCAGGATCTCGCTGTCCCAGAGCTGCTCGTAGTCCGCCAGGGCCTGGGCCTCCCGCCCGCGACTCATGAACCAGCGGGCGCGGTCGCGCAGGACCGGGGGCGCATCCTGATCGTCGGCCAGGGCCAGGGCGTTGCGGAACGCCTCGTCGACCTGGGGGGCGGTGGTCGACCCAGCCGCGTCCCGCAGGCGCGAGGCGAGCAACAGGGCCCGCAGGTGAGCCGCCCGCCAGGGGGCGAGGGCATCGCCCTCCCCGGCCCCCGGCACGTGCTGCTCCAGCAGGCGGTCCCGGAACTCCGCGCCCCCGGAGACCAGGTCTTCCAGGGGTACGCCGGCGGCGTGCAGGCCCAGGGCCCAGTCGCAGATCAGGGCGTGCTCGGAGGGTTCCAGGCTGGCCCCCTGGTCGGGGGTGAAGGCGGCGAACAGACCCAGGGCCCGGCGCTTGCGCGAGACCGTCGTCTGGTCATCGGAGACGTCCACCAGCCGCTGGCCCAGGGAGAACAGCGCGTCGACGCGATCCCCGGCGACCCGTTGCAACGTGGCGGTCAGCTCCGCGAGCTCCTTCTGCCCGGCGCCGGCCATGCGGTCGAAGGTCGGCAGCTCGAGGAAGCCGCCGAGCAGCTCGGGCCCGGCGACGTACCCGAACACCCGCAGGGCGGTGCTGCGCAGCTCGGGAGCGGTCTCTTCGCTGCCGAGCAGCTCGAGCAAGGAGATCGGCAGGCCGGCCACGGCCCCCCCATCGACCGCGACCTCGCCGCCCGGGACACCCCGGCCGAACACCTGGGCCAGGTGGACCGTCAGGCCTTCGTCGGCCAGCAGCTTCAGGGCGCGTTTGCGCAGGTCGGCATCCTCGGCCTTCATGAACAGCGAAGCCACGCGCACGATGAAGGTGGCCCCCTCCACGGCCGACTCCGGCGTCGGCCCGGTGTCTGCCGCAATCGAGAAGCGCGGAGCCAGGGCGCCGAGCAGGGCGTGGGCGTACGCCACCGGCGTCCCGTCCTTGTCGATCTGGGTCAACAGGAGCTCCACGTCGTCCTGGCGGGCCAGGCGCGTGTAGGGCGTCAACGCGGCGATGCGCATCGCATCGGGATGCTCGTTGCTCTCGGTCACGATGCCCATCAGGGCCACCCGCAGCGCGCCCGCCCCCGGGTCGTTCAACAGGCCCTCGACTTCGACGTTGCTGAGCAGCAGCTGCGCCGCGGAGATCGTGCCCAACACGACGTCGGGCTCGACCGGGGCGCCGCCGGGGTCGACCTCCAGCAGCCGCTCGAGCAGGACCCCGACCGTGCGCATCGCCTCGGACAGGGTCGCGCTGTCCCCGGGTTGCTCGGGTTCGGATCCGCCGCCGGCGACGGACGGGTCCGCCGGCTCCACGCCGGGCTCGTCGGTCGCCGCCCCACCGGCCTGGGCCGGGCGGCGCCACGGCAAGCGCGCGAGACCCTCGGCCACCGCCAGGGCGCGCCCCGGCTCGACCACCCGCGCCAGGGCCAACAGCTCGGCCCGCAGGGCCTCGAGCCGGTCCTCCTCCAGGGCGCGGGTGAACAGCTCGTCCACCAGCAGCTGGACGACCTCCTCGAAGGCGAAGGGCTCGACCTCCAGGGCCACGCGCTCGGCCAACATCTGCCACAGCGCGTTGCGCACCGCCGGATCCTCGCTGGCCCGGGCCAGGGCGGAGATCAGGTTCGCCGCCCCCGAACGCAGTCGCGGGTCGTCGGCCCCCAGCAACTCGCTGATGCCGAGGAAGCGCTCCTCCTCCAGGAAGGTCTCGCTGGCCAGGAAGCGTCCGGGATCCTCCCCCAGGAGGCGCAGGCGTTCGAGCTCCCGGGCCACGGCCCGCTCGTCGGCGGCCAGGGCCGAGTCGACCAGCAGCTCGGTCCCGTCCCCCGGCAACACGTCCTCGACGAAGGGCGAGGCCTCGGCGGCGGTCGTGAACCAGCGGCCGTACAGGGTCCGCAGGGCCTCGCGGGCCGCCAGGCGGCGCTGGGGGGAGGATCCCTCCTCGAGCTCGCTCAAGAGGCGCGGGGCCAGGCCGTAGGTGCGCGTGGCCCCGACGACCCGCGCGGCCGCGCACCAGGCCGGATCGTTGCCGGGGTCCGCGAGGTAGCGGGCCAGTTCGGCGCGCAGGGGGTCGCTGCGGCCCGAGCCGTCCTCCAGGGCCTCGCGCAGGGCCACGACCGCGGCCTCGCGCTCGGCTCCCCGCTCGGTCCGGCGGGCGGCGGTCAATCCCGCGACCGAGCCGGAGCCGGCCCGCCACAGCAGGCGACGCTCCTCGTCGCTGATCTTCGCGCCCCCGGGGCGCTCGGCGCCGGCGGGTACGGCCTGGGCCACCTGCCCGTCGCCAGCCTCCCCGGCGAGCACCTGGGCGCCGGGCTCTGCCGAAACAAGTGCCGAACCGCTTCCGGCCCCCACAGCGGCCCACCCAGCGGCATGCGCGGGGCCCGTCGCGAACAGCGCGAAGGCCAGCCCCAGCCCCAACCCCTGGACTCCGCGGGCGGCGGGATTCAGCGGAGATCGGAGGAGCGCGCGGTACATCGAAGGCGACTGTCGTTCGCCTTCCTTTCTTCGACCGTTCGTCCGTCCAATCATCGCGCTGCTACGCATCCTATACGCGCTCGCGCCGAAATCGTTGGTCGGCTCCGGGTTCCCGTTCTCGGGTCAGCCGCCCCCGCGCTGCACGGCGACCAGAATCGCCGCCGCCGCGGGGCCCGGCTCGAGGTCGTCGACGTCGACCACGCGGTCCGCCAGGGCCCGGTAGAGGGGCGCGCGACGGGTCGACAGGAGCTCCAGCTCCTCGGCCGGCTCGGCTCCGGTCAGGCTGGGCCGTCGGTCGGCGCCGTCGGCGGCCACGCGCTGGCGCAGGACCTCCAGGGGGGCGTTCATCCAGACCGTGAAGGCCGCCCGCTGCAGCCAAGTGCGCGAGTCGCCGCGCTCGATGACCCCGCCCCCGGTCGCGAGGACGACCCGCAGACTGGGCTCGCAGATCCGGCGCAGGGCGGCGGCCTCGAAGCCCCGGAAGGCCGGTTCGCCCGCCTGGGCGAGCAGCTCCCCCACCGAGCCGGCCCGCACGCCGGCTTGACGGGCCCGGCGCAGGGTCTCCTGGTCCAGGTCCACGAAGGGTCGCTCGATGCGCTTGGCCAGGATCTTGCCGACGGTGGTCTTGCCGACCCCCCGCAACCCGATCAGGGCGATCGGGCCGTTCGGCAGGCGCCCCCCGGGGGCCTCCTCGGCGGTGGCGCTCGGGGAGGAAGTCGTGGTCGCGTCGCGGTCGCTCATCTCTTCTCCAGGATCTCGTGGGCGTGCTCGAAGGCCTTGGCGAGCAGCTCTTCGTCGGGTTCGGTGCCGGTGAACAGGCGGAACTGGGCGACGGCCTGGCGGACGAACCACTCGCCGCCGGGGACCGGGGTCGCCCCACGGCCATGGGCCGCCACCAGGAGCGGGGTCTTGATCGGACGGTAGATGGCGTCGAACACCACCGAATCGGGGCGAATCCACTCGGCCGGGATCACCAGCTCGCCGGGGTGGGCGGGGCCCCCGAGGGGCGTGGTGTGGATCAGCACGTCGTACTCCGCGTCGGGAATCGCGTCCCAGGGGATGGAGTGGCAGGCCAGCTCTTCGGCCAGGCGCTGCGCCCGGGCCGGCGTGCGACCGGCCACCGTGACCGTGGCGTCCAGGCCGAGCATCGCCCAGGCCGCCGCCCGGGCGGCTCCTCCGGCCCCGAGGATCAGGACCCGGGCCTCGCGCACCGGCAGGGGTCCGGCGCTGCGCTCGGTCCGCCGGGCGTGGATCGCGAGGGCCTTCTCGACCGCGTCGCGCACCGCGGGCACGTCGGTGTTCGAACCGCGCCAACCGTCCTTCTCACGGACGAGGGTGTTCACCGCGCTGGTGCGGCGCGCGCCATCCTCGGGTCGCGACGCCCGGCGGAAGGCCGCTTCCTTGAACGGCGCCGTGATCGACAGGCCGCGGAAGTTCTCGTCGTCCGCCAGGTCCAGGAAGGTCTCGAAGTCGCTGGGTTCGAAGGCCACGTAGACCGCGTCCAACCGCGCCCCCTTCAGGGCCATGCCGTGCACCCACGGGGAGAAGCTGTGCCCGATGGGGTTCCCGACCACGCCGAAGATCGCGGTCTCCTGGTTCAAGCCCCCCGGGGGTGCGATGGCCCGCAGGTCGTTGACCCGCATCTGGCCCGGGGCGGTCGTCGGCGCCTCTTCTTCGCCGGGCATCTCCGCCGGCGCACAGTAGGTGAAGGGCGACCCGAAGATCGGTGCCAGGACCCGCGTGAAGGTCCCCGCCTCCCCGCTGCAGAACCCGACCACCGCCTTGGTCGTGCGCAACCAGCGCAGAAAGCGCAGCCCGTCCTCGGTCGAGTCGGCGTGGGCGACGAACTTCATCACGTCCCCCTCGTACAGCACCGCGCGGATCTCCTCGAGCATCCCGTCGAGCTCCGCCGGATCGTGGGGCACCGCCTCCAACTCGTGGCGCGACACGATGCGGTGGCTCGGGGCCGGAACCTCGCCCAAGTCGAGGGACAGGCGATAGTCGACGTCCACGAACCGAGCACCGGCCTCGGCCGCGTCGTACAACAGGTCGAGGCGTTCCTCGGTCGAGCCCCCGAAGGTGCCGAAGGCCTCGCTGCCGTGCACCGTTACGATCACCGGCTTGGGACACTCCTGGAAGAAGCGCTTCAGGCGCTCCTTGCCCGGGTGCCCCACCTGGTCCAGGCGCAGCTCGACGAGGTCCGCCAGGGCCGCTTGCCGCAGGGCCCGGCGCGTCAACGCGTCGAAGTCGGAAGCGATGTGAGAGACGACGATGGCCATGGGGTGGACCCGCGCGGAGGAAGCGACGAGCAGAGCAGGGCGTACCCTAAGCGGGCCCGAGCAGTCGCTCCAGCTCGTCGAAGCGCGAACTCGCCGAACGCCCGCCCGCCCGGGCGAGGGCGACCATGCGCTGCGCGAGGGCGCGGTACAGCCGCTCCCACTCCGGGTCGATCGCCCGTGCCGCAGCGAGGTGCGCGCGGACGACCTCCACGCTGCCCCGGGCCTGGGGTCCGGTCAGCACCTCCGCCGCGGTCGCGCCGTCCAGGTTTCGCGCGGCGCTGGCGAGCAGGGCCGCCAGGGCGCGCCGGGCGTCCCCGTCGTCGGCCGCCCCGGACAGGGCCTCCAGCCCCAGGTCGACCAGGGCCACCGCTCCACCGGCGACCAGGTTCGCGGCCAGGTGGTAGCGCACCGAGGCCCCCGGCCGAAGCTCCAGGACGTGGCCGGCCAACCCGCGGACCAGGCGCGCGCCGAGGGCCGCGGCGTCCGGATCCCCCGCGAGGCCCCACCAGGTCCCCGGAGCCAGGGGGCCGCCGGGGGCGATCGCGGCCAGGGGGTGGAGCTGGGCGACGGACCAACCGCGCTCGGCCAGGACGGCCAGGGCCTCGGGTCCCCGGGGTCCGCTGGTGTGGAACGCGATCCGACCCTCCGGCTGCTCCCTGCCCGCGGCACGGGCCCGGGCCAGCCGCGCGGCCACCTCCCCCAGGGCGTCCTCCCGCAGGGCGAACAGCAGGGCGTCCGGGGTCCGGCCGGGCTCGCACAGGCCGGCCAAGCTCCCCACCGGTTCGATCCCCGGGGCCCGCAGGGCGGCCGACCGCGCCACGTCCCGGTTCCACAGCAGCACCCGCGCCCCCACCCCGGAAAGTCCCCGCGCGAGGGCCCCGCCGACCGCGCCGGCGCCGACGATTCCCAGGGTCAGACCGTCCAATCCAGCCGGTTCCGGAGCGGCATCCATGCCGGGAGCCTAGTGTCCCGGGCCGGAGGTCCGCCAGGGGCGATCAGCGCTCGGCCGGACGCGGCTGGGGCCGCGGGATCTCGTCCGAGGATTCGTTCCGCCGCCCCGATCCGGGGGCCGCCCCCGATCGCGGGCGCCGCTCACCGTTGCGGCTGCCACCGCGCCGGCTCGACTTCTTCTCATCGTAGGAGTCGTAATCCAGGTCGTCGAAACGCGTCGCGACGTACCCCTCCTGCTTGGAGCGCTCGACCTCTTCCACGTAGGCCTTCAGCACGCTCTTCTCGACGAAGTCGCGCGCGTTCTGGTGGATCGGGTGGGCGATGTCCGCGTACAGCCGCACGCGCCCACGCTCGTCGTGGGAGCCGCGCTCGGACCGCAGGCGACGCCCGCAGTCGTTGCAGAAGCGCGCCCGCAGGTGGTTTTTGGACCCACAGGACCCGCAGCGATCGCACAGCTTGCGGGAGGGCATCGCGATGAACAGGCCCTGGGATCCCTCGATGATCTTCAGGTCACGGATGACCAGGCAGTCTTCGACCGTGACGCTGGCGAACCCCCGCAGCTTGTCGGGCTGGTTCTCGAGTAGCTTGACGCGGACCTCGGTGATGTTCATGACGCGTGCCCGGCGAGGGAACGAAGTCGCTCCGGCGCACCTGAAGAGGCGTTAAAGGGCCCCCTGGATCAAGCGCCCAGCACCACCTCAATTGCTACATCCTTTAAAGTTCATATATCCCGGCCCCCGCCAGGGACCGGATCGAAGCGAGCCGAAGCCCGTGATCACAGGCTTTCACCCGCACGCGAACCGCCCCCAACAGCTGCTCTGCCAAATCGAGGTTGGGAGCGAATGCAAAGAACGAGGAACCGCTTCCGGAGAGGGTGAAGTCCCCCCAACACCCCGAAACCCCCGCCCCCGAGCCGCGCGCGCGACGGACTTCCCCGGTGGCTTCGTCCAAGCTCGCCCGCCACGCGGCGAGGCCGGGCACCACCTCCAGGGCCGCGGCCTCGAGCCGGCAGAAGGGCCGGGCCTCGAGGCGCAGCAGGGCTCCGAGGGACGCGTCCCGCCGTTCCCCGGCGATGGGAATGCGCAGCGCCCCGTACACCGCGGGCGTCGCGGCGCGCAGGTCCGGTGTGACCAGGACCACCTGGGGTCGGTCGTCGGGGGACGCGGTGGGCAACGGGCGGGGCGTGACCCGCTCCCCGCGCCCGGTGCAACGAGCGGCCCCGGTCCCACGGGCGGCCAGGAAGAAGGCGCAGTCCGAGCCCAGGGCCGCCAAGCCCTCCCGGAGGTCGGCCCGGTCCGGATCCAGCCCCAGGACCCGCGCGACCCCCCACAGCGCGGCCGCCGCGTCGGAGCTGCCACCCCCCAGGCCCGCCTCGCTCGGGATGCCCTTGGCGAGGTGCAGGCTCAGTGGAGGCACGGCGCGCCCCTCCGCGCGGGCGGACGCACGGACCAGCTCCGCCGCGCGCCAAACCAAGTTGCGTTCGTCCGCCGGACAGCCGGCGGCGGCGCCGGGAGCGAGCTCGGACACCTCCAACGCGAGGGCGGGCGCCGGGTCATCGAGGGGGAGACGGCGCACCTCCACCTCGTCCACCAGGTCCAGGGCCACCATCAGCGTGTCCAACTCGTGGAACCCGTCGGCGCGCCGGCGCACCACCTCGAGGTGTGGGTTGATCTTGGCCGGGGCGCGGACGCGCACGCGCGAGGGGAGCGCGGGCTCCGTCATCGGGGCGCTTCCTCGGCCTGCGCGGACGCCTCGTCCAGGGCCATGTTGTCGATCAGGCGCACCCCCCCCACCTTGGCCGCCACCAGCGCGCGGGCGCGGCCCGGGAGCGCCGCGGGCCGCTCGGCGGTCCAGCGGTCGGGGTCGCGGACCTCGGCGTACTCGACCTCGACCCCGTCGACCGCGAGGGGCGCGCGCAGCACGGCCACCAGGCGGGCGGGATCGCGCTCGCCGGCGGCCCAGGCGGCGCGCGCCGCCCGCAGGGCCCGGGAGAGGACCGGCGCGCGTTCGCGTGCGTCCGCGTCCAGGCGGGCGTTCCGCGAGGACCGGGCGAGGCCATCCGCCTCGCGCTCGGTCGGGCAGACCACGATCTCCGGTTCGGCCCCGGGGGCGACGAGGGCCCTCACCACCAGGGTCTGCTGGTAGTCCTTGGCGCCGAAGTAGGCCCGCCGGGGGCGCACCAACTCGAACAGCCGCGCGACGATCGTGGCCACCCCTTCGAAGTGACCCTCGCGATACGCGCCCTCCAGACCCAGGGCCGCGGGACCGGGGTCCCGCAGGTCGACGCCGGCCGGGCCGTCGGCGCGTTCGCCGGCTCCGGGGAAGAAGCCCGCGAGGGTGCCGGTGAAGACCATCCGGCAACCGACTCCACCGACCAGCTCGGCGTCCCCGGCCAGGTCCCGCGGATAGTTGTCCAGGTCCCCGGGGTCATCGAACTGGAGCGGGTTCACGAAGATGCTGACCACCGCGAGGTCGTTCTCCTCCACCGCGCGCCGCACGAGGGCCAGGTGTCCCGCGTGCAGCGCCCCCATCGTCGGCACGAAGCCGATCGAACGGCCCGCGGCCCGCTCGCGGGCGCACCAGGCGGCCGCGGCGCCCGGATCCTCCAGGAGCGTCGGGGTCATGCGGGGGCCCCCTCGACCGTCCGTCCGCCTGCGCGCAGGGCGGTCCAGGCCGCGCGCACCGTGACGCCCTCGGGGGGCAGTCGCAGGTCGGGCGCGATCTCGAAGAGCGGAGCGAGCACGAAGTCCCGCTCGCGCAACCGCGGGTGGGGCAGGATCAGCCCCGGCTCGTCCAGGACCGCCGCGCCGTGGACCAGGAGATCGAGATCCAGGGGCCGGGGCCCGTTACGCACCTCCGTGGAGCGGACGCGCCCGCGGGCCCGTTCGATGGCCAGCAGCACGTGCAAAAGCTCCCGCGGGGCGAGGTCGGTCGCGCCGGTGAGGGCGCCGTTCAGGTACGGCCCCTGGCCGGGGGGACCCCCCACCGGCGCGGTCTCGATCCAGTCCGACACGCGCGCGACCGTGAACCCCGGCAGGCCATCCAGGGCGGCGACGGCGGCGGCGAGGTGCGCCTCCCGATCCCCGAGGTTCGAGCCCAGCCCGAGGGCCACGGTCGCGGGTGTGGCCGCGGGAGCGTCGGTCCTCATTCGCCCGGGACCCCCCCCGGACCGTCGACCCCCGCCAGGTCGGCGCCCGGTCCGGACGATCCGCGGCCGAGGCGGTCCGCGCGCCGGGCGAGCACGGCCTGGACGAGGCCCAGGAGGACGAAGCCGTTGAACAGCGTGAAGGCGAAGGGCACCGGGGCCAGCAGGAACAGGAAGAACGCGAACACGACCCCCACCAGGGTCACGAAGTGCGCCCGCCCGCTGGACAGGAACACCACCGGGTGCAGGTAGCGCACGTTGCTGACCATCAGGAGCCCGAGGACCGGCAAGAGCGCCACCAGGAGAGCCGGCACGAAGGACAGCACCGGCGCCCAGTCCACGACCTCCATCCAACCGAGGACCCGCCGCAGGGGCGTGGGCGTGCCCTCGACCACCTCGAGCTCCGGCACCCGCAGGATCAGGTACAACCAGATCGTCGACGCGACCGCGCCGGCAGCGGCCGGGGAGGGCAAGCCCCGGAAGTGGACGTGGGAGCTCTTCTCGTGCTCGGTCTCCAGGTTGAAGCGGACCAGCCGCAGGATCGCCATCAGCGCGAAGGCCGCGGCGGCGATGAAGTTGAGCCGGGCGTCCCCGTTCCACCCGGCCAGCTCTCCCTCGTGCTCGATCAGAACCTTGGCCAGCATCGCCGGGGCGATCCCGAAGGTGAGCGCATCCGAGAAGGAATCGAGCTGGGCCCCGAAGTCGCTGTAGGCCCGGGCCAAGCGCGCCACGAACCCGTCCAGGCTGTCGAACACCATCCCCAGGAAGATCAGCAGGCAGGCGGTCTCCATCTTGCGATAGAAGACGATCGGGTCGTCCCGCGACAGGGCCAGGGCGTCGATGGCCTTGGCGATCGCGAGCAGACCACAGAAGGCGTTGGCCAGCGTGATCAGGTTGGGGACCAGGTGGATGCGCTTCACGTCGGGGATCGACCGTCCGGGGGATCGCTCCGGGGACCCGGTCCGGGGCGGCGGGGTCAGCGGGACCGGGATGCCCGGGCTCGAGCCCCCCAGGCTACCTGTGCGCGGGTCCCCAGGGGAAGGCGGACGGCCGGGCAGAGATCGCCGCCGCCCGGGCTCGAACGGGGCCAGTTCCCAGGGTAGGCTCCACGCCCATGAGCGAGATCCTTGACGTACGAGGCCGCGAGATCCTGGACTCGCGCGGGAACCCCACGGTGGAAGTCGACGTGATCCTCGAGAGCGGGGCGACCGGGCGGGCGGCCGTGCCCTCGGGCGCCTCGACCGGGGCCCACGAGGCCCACGAGCTGCGGGACGGCGAGGGCCGCTACGGCGGCAAGGGTGTCCTGAAGGCGGTCGAGAGCGTCAACACCGAGTTGGCCAACCACCTGATCGGGGTCGAAGGCCTGGACCAGCGTGCGGTCGACCGGGCGATGATCGAGCTGGACGGCACCCCCAACAAGGCGCGCCTCGGGGCCAACGCGATCCTCGGGGTCTCCCTCGCCACCGCCCACGCGGCGTCCGAGGAAGCCGGTCTGTCGCTGTTCCGCTACGTCGGCGGCGCCGCGGCCACGATCCTGCCGGTCCCGATGATGAACATCCTGAACGGCGGGGTCCACGCGGACAACAACGTCGACATCCAGGAGTTCATGGTCATGCCCTTCGGCGCGACGCGCTTCTCCGAGGGTCTGCGCATGGGCGCCGAGGTCTTCCACGCCCTGCGCGGCGTGTGCAAGGGCCGCGACCTGAACACCGCCGTCGGAGACGAAGGCGGGTTCGCCCCGAACCTGGGCTCGAACGAAGAGGCCATCGAGCTCATTCTCGAGGCGGTCGAGAAGACCGGCTTGCAGGCCGGCCGCGACGTGCGCATCGCGATCGACGCGGCCTCCAGCGAGTTCCTGAAGGACGGCAAGTACCACGTGGACGGCAAGCCGCACTCGGCCGAGGACCTGGCGGAGCTGTACGCGAACTGGTGCGAGAAGTACCCCATCTTCAGCCTCGAGGACGGTCTCGACGAGGACGACTGGAGCGGTTGGCGTGCCCTGACCGAGCGCCTGGGGGATCGTTTGCAGCTCGTCGGCGACGACGTGTTCGTCACGAACACCGAACGCGTCGAACGCGGCATCCGCGAGGGGGTCGGGAACTCGGTCCTGATCAAGGTCAACCAGATCGGCACCCTCAGCGAGACCATGGACACCGTGGCCCTGGCCCATCGGCACGGCTACACCTCCGTGATGAGCCACCGCTCGGGCGAGACCGAGGACACGACGATCGCCGACCTCGCGGTCGCCCTCGCGACCGGCCAGATCAAGACCGGCGCCCCCTGCCGTTCCGACCGCGTCGCGAAGTACAACCGCCTGCTGCGCATCGAAGAGGAACTGGGCGATGCCGCGGTCTACGGGGCGCGCAACCTCCAATCCGGCGACTCGGGCGCCTGAGGCCGGCCATGGCATCCTCGAACCCGGGTCGACGCGCGGCCGGCTTCCTGTTGGGACGGCTGGCCTTTTGGGCCCCGGTGTGGGTCCCGTTGGTGCTCGTCTACCAACTGAGCCTCGGCGGGTTGAAGCCGACCCTGGCCGAGGGCCAGCGGGTCCGCGGCGCCGAAGCCGAGGTACGCGGTCGGGTCGAAGCCCTCGAAGAAGAACGCTTCGAGCTGGAGACCCGACGCGCGATGCTCGCGGATCCGATGTACCGCGCGCGCGTCGAGCGCACGCGCCTGCGCGCGGACCGCGAGCCCCTGACCCTGGACGAGGCTCGGGGATTCGAGACCCCGCCGGCCACGCCGTAGGCACGGCGCAATGGGTGGATCCGCGCGGCCGCCCGCCCGCGCGCAGACCGTATCCTGGCGGGCGATGAGCACTTCGCACCTCGCACGTCGCCCCGGGCACAGCGGAACCCCCTCGGCCCTCCGCACCGGCGCGCTCCTGACGACCGCCCTGGCTCTGTTCCTGGGGACGGTCCCGGCCGCCCACCCGGGGCTGCCGATCCAAGAGGACGTGCTCGAAGACGAGGAGGCCGTGCCCCCCTCGGAGGCACCCCCCGCCGAGCCTCCCTTCGGAGAAGGGGCCCTGTCGAACGATGCCTTCCTGCCCCTCGACGGGGAGGGGGCCGAGGACTTCCGACGGGCCGATCAGAGCCTGTCCGAGGCCCGCGCCGCCGCCACCGACGGCGCCCGGACCGCGGCCCTCGATCAGGCCCTCGAGTCCCTGGCGCGGGTCGCCGGTCGACTGGCCCTCGCTCCGGTCGCCGCGGATCTCGCCGGCGTACCGGCCGACACCGCCACGGAGGGGGCACCGCGGTTGGTCGAGGGCCAGCGGGCCGGGTTGACCCGTCGCATCGCCGGCCTGTCGGGGACAGAGCGCGCCCGTTGGCGGGCCACCTTCGAGGCGGTGGCCGCCGCAGGGGCTCCGGAGCGCGCCCTGGCCTGGCCGGGGACCCGCGCCGCGGCCCTCCAGGCCCTGGGGTCCCTTGACCGGGCCCTGGAGCGGGGCCAACTGCGCCGGGCCCAGGCGCGCCTCGCCGAGGCCCGCCGGTTCGCGGCCCTGTTGGACGAAGCCCCCGAGCGGGCCCCGTTGGAGCGCGGCCTCGAGGCCCGCGCCCGGGCCCTCGCGAGCTGGAGCGCGGGAACCTCTCCCGCTGCCGGTGGGACGACGTGGCAGGCAGCCCAGCGGCTCGAGGCGCGGGGTTCGATCCAACTGCGGGACAGGGACCTGCCCCTGGTCCCGACCCACGCCCCGGCGGGTCTCGGGGTCCGGCCGGGGATCGTGGCCGCCGACGCGAGCACCCTGATCGTGCAGAGCGCCAGCTCCCTGTGGCGGGTCGAGCTCGACCGGTCCGGCCGCCCGACCCGGGCCGACCTGGTCTCCCTGGACCGCGCCCTGGGGGTAGCCTTCGGCCCCCTGGCCCGTCCCCGCGTGGGACGCGAGTCTCCGGGCTGGAGCCTGGCCCCGCTGCTGCTGGACGGGGACTTGCTCCTCGTGCATGGCGCCCGCGGAGCAACCCGGGGAGGCACGCCCAACGCGATCTGCCGGCTGCCCCTGCCGGAGCGCCAGAGCCGGGATCTGGGGAGCAACCTCGGAGGAGGCCTCCTGGTGGACCGGCCCAGCGACCGCGGCCCGCGCTGGGCCCTGTCCGGGGACCTGCACTGGCGCCCGAGCTTCGAGCCCGGGGGGGAAGTACGCCGGGTCGCGGCCCTGTCCGAGTTGGCGGATCTCGAGTGGCAGCCGGGGTTCGCCCTGGTGGACGACGTGCTGGTCGTGCAGGCCCGGGTCCTCGCCGAGCGCACGGAGGCCTGGCTGGTGGGCCTCGACCCGGCCACCGGGGAGGTCCTGTGGACCCGGCAACTCGGGGCCGGAGCCGGGTTGCAGGCCGGCCAGGGGCGATTTTCCGCCAGCGCGATCCCCCGGGCGGCGGCTCCGGCCCTCCTGGAGCGGGGCGGCCACCTCCTGGCCCCCACCCAGTTGGGCTTGCAGGGGCTGATCGACCCCGAGCACGGGGAGTTGCTCTGGACCCTGGCGACCCGGCGGCGGGACCCGAGTGGGCCGGGCTGGGCCCTGGGGGGCCCCTTCGGCGCCTCCCCTGGCCCCGCCGGCTCCCCCCAGGCCCTGCTGGCACCCCCGGACTCCGACCGTCTGTACGCCCTGGCCCTGGGGCCCCTGGCCCCGGGGAGCCCGAGCCTGCCCCTCGCCGCTCCGATCCGGGCCCTGGGTTCGTCCGAAGCCCTGCTGGGGGCCTCGGGGGCGGCCCCGGTGACCCTGCGCCGGGATGGACGGGAGCGCACCGTCTCCCTGCTCGGGGGCCCCGGAGAGGCCCCCCTGGACGCCTTCCACCTGGGCCCCGAGGAGGCCTTCCGGGGGCGCGCCCTGGTCTCCCAGGGGCGTGTGGTGGTGGCCACGGACCGCAGCCTGTACCTCCTGGACCGCGAACGGGACCTGGCCCTCCTGGCCGCCCTGTCCCTGGAACGCCGGGGCACCCTGCCGGGCGGGGACGTGCACGCGGTCGGCCCCTGGATCGTGGTCCTGGGGTTCGACGCCCTTTGGGTCGTCGCGGCCCTGCCCTGACGGCGAGGGAAGGGGCAGGCCCGGGGACACCCCGGGCCCTTGCGTCTTGGGGGATGCCGGCCTTCGGTCGATAGGCAAAGGCGTGCTGTATCGAAGCCGACGTTCGGACTGTGTCGCAGTTTCTGCACAGCCGGGGGTCCGCGTCGACCAACCGGGCACAAAGGGGTCCCGCGACGGAACGCGAAGTGCCGCGAACCGTTCCATCCACAGGATTGACACGGAAATGCCGCAAGCGCGCCTGTAGAGCGCGGCACCCCACCGTATTAAAGACAAGGGCAGGTTTTCCTGCGCGAGGCTCCCCGCGCCCCGGCGCGAGGCCCGCGGACCGACCGCCCCCATCCACAGGATCCGCCGGGTTCGACCCGAGTGGGATTCGACACGACCGCCACAGGAATCGCGCCTTCCAGGAATCGCGCCATGACGAGCAGCAGCATGCCCGACGCTACCCCCGAGTCCCTCGCCCGTCTCCGCGACGTCCACGACCGCATGAAGGCCGAGCTGCACAAGGCGATCGTCGGGCAGGACCAGGTCATCGACCAGCTCCTGTTGGCGGTCCTCTCCCGCGGACACTGCTTGCTCGTCGGGGTTCCGGGGCTCGCGAAGACCCTGCTGATCTCCAGCCTGGCGAAGACCCTCGATCTGAGCTTCAACCGGATCCAGTTCACCCCGGACCTGATGCCCGGGGACATCACCGGCACCGAGCTCCTGCATATCGACCCCGAGACCAGCGAGCGCCGCTTCCGCTTCTCGAAGGGCCCGATCTTCGCGAACGTGGTGCTGGCGGACGAGATCAACCGCACGCCGCCGAAGACCCAATCGGCCCTGCTGGAGGCGATGCAGGAGAA